>VOPJ01014523.1:338868-343129 GCA_014673585.1 Semibalanus balanoides | reverse complement strand
CAGAAACAACGCTTTGGTGATTTGGTGTCTTTCAGCTGCACAAGGACGAGAGCGGCACGCAGGCAGGAGTGCAGACCGCCGCAAGCCAAAACCGTAGGTAGCAGCGTTTACATCAAACAGGTACGAGCGCACGAATGATAATAATTTAATTCACATAAGTGCAATTGGTTATTTCATCGAGCGCTCCGTCAAGACTCGGACGCGCCAGCCACAGCTGTAGCGGTGGACATGGCCAGCCATCTAGCTGACTCGAGTTCTGGGATCTGCCGCAGCGTGTCGCGTCAGGGGCTTAATATCTAAGGTTTTGCGTGCCTTGTAAATTGCTTGTTTGTTCTTTGTGCTGAAAATATTACCAAATAATTATTAGCGCTGCTTGGGGTATTCAATATTTGTAGGAATTGTATTAGCCGAGTCTGTAGTCATAGTAGACAAATCATTTGTTCCAAGATTCCATTTTGGCTTGGGTGTCAGAGTGGAAAATTTGAGCCCAAAAAGACCATGAGAGTGTAAATTATGTAGAAAATGGTACGATATTCAATATTGTTTTGAATATGAAAGGCAGTTGTTTTAATTAAAATCATGTATTTTTAGTAAATATTTATTTATATTGGAAATCAATATCACAATTTATAATTTGGGAGTGGAAAAATAAATTCCTAAAATGGAGAATGAGAGTAGACAAATTTTCAAAGTTAGGGTGTCATCTCCCATCCAAATCGACAAATTTTGGGACACTGGGTCACAAATGTAGTGCACCTGTACGTCATACGATGTAGTGTACCTGTACTTTCTGTCTAATGCTCATTGTCCGTGCTAAGCTGGAGCTGAATGTTGACACTCTGTATAACGAATATGTATTGTATATTGTATGTGCCCTGTGGTTGTGTATTTGACAGGATTGGACGCATGTAATTTTTAGTACGTACGAAAATGCAGCGCGCTACCAAACAGTGATTTTTGTGAAGTAGAGATCAGGGTGTTGCAGGAAACCAGGGGCGGATCCAGGGGGCAACGGAAAAGGGGGGGCTCGATGGAAATTGGCGCCCCTGCGCCTCGGCGCAGGGGCACTATTTTTGCGCCGAAGGCGTAATCTGGGCGCCGCAAGCGCCCCAAACCCATGGAGGACGTCCCCAAACCCATGGAGAGCGCCTTCAAACCCAAGGAGGGCACCCCAAACCCATGGAGGGCGCCCCAAACCCGTAGAGGGCGCCATAAACCCAAAGGGCGCCCCCCAAATCCATGGAGGGCGCGCCAAACCCATGGAGGGCGCCTTCAAACCCATGAAGGGCGCCCCCAAACCCATGATGTGCGCCCCAAAAGCCATGTAGGGCTTACCAAAGTCATGGAGGGCACCCCAAACCCATAGAGGGCGCTCCCAAACCCATGGAGGGCGCCCCAAAAACCATTGAGGGTGCTCCAAGACCATAGAAGGCGCCCCCAATTCCGGGAAGTGCACCCCGATGCCCAAAAAACATCCCGAACGTCAGAACTTCGGAAGGGCGCCCTCAAAACTCGGAAGCGCGTCCTCAATCGCTATTAGGCATGCACACCAAATCTGAGGAGGGCACCCCAAAACAAAAAACTATAGAGGGCGCCCCCAAACCCATGAAGTATGCCTCCAATCCCATGGAGGGCGCTCCCGATTCCGGGGAGGGAGACCCGATGCCCAAAAAGCACCCCATACTTCCGAAGGGCGCCCCGAAACTCGGATGTGCGCCCTTAAACACGATGATATGCACCCCGAATATAAACAGGGCGCCCCCAAACTCATTAAGGGTGCCTGCGAAACCGTAGAGGGCACCCGCTAAATCAGAGCATTGTAAAAAGTCTTAGGCGTGTTACAATAATGAGTTACTTTTGCGCGACACTGCAATTTTCCCATAACCCTGCCGCACATCATGACCAATGGCCATGGCCACTGATTAATCCCGGGGAGAAACTCCCCTTCCACAGAAACATTGGGAGGGGGCATTTCATGTAATACAAGTATGCCACCGCGCGTTCCTGCAGTGGCTGTAAAAAGCGATAGTTAGCCCGTTAGTTAGCCCGAGCCCTGCTGGGAGGGGGGGGGGGGTCTGCCCCTCCCAGATTTTCTAAATAACTTGAACAATGAACACTATGTAAAATATATCGAAGTGAAACTTTCAGTATCTTATGCTGCATCAATTCTACTTCATGCCATATATCTCTATGAAATCGATATAGACAGGGCGGATCCAGGGGGCGAAAGGGGCCATGCCCCCCTAAAGCTCCTGAAACTATTAGTTGCCCCGCCTCCCGCTAACAAAATACGGCCAGACAAACGCTCGGCCTCTGAAAATTGATCGTAAAAATTACGTTTGCAGCAGTCAAAATCCAACTATCCATAGTAAAAAACGGGAAAATTTCGCGCCGCTTCGCGGCATGACACCAAGTATTGCAATTGTTTATACAAATATTGAAAATTGACAAATGAATTGCATTGAGTGTCTGGTAGAGGCTCTCCATGGCGGTAATTGCTGGTCCCAGGAATCAATATCTTACATCATACCACGGGTCGTGAAAAATACAGTTGTTATATGGAAACCAGACCGTGAGTGGAGCCAAGACTCAGGTATGTCAGGTTTCAATAATTACAACTGTATTCCACGACCTAAAATCAACCATTGCACGCCGGCGTGGACATCAGAACTTGTCTATCTATGGTATACTCCATCGTCATCTAGGTAATTCATCTATCTGTCATCAGGACACATCGTCATCCGGAAACCATGTCATCAGGAACCATCGTCATCAGGAACCCATCGTCATCAGGAACCCATCGTACATCAGGAACCCATCGTCATCAGGAAACCATCGTCATCAGAACCCATCGTCATCGGAACACATCGTCGCATCAGGAACACATCGTCATGAACACATCGTCATCAGGAACCCATCGTCATAGAGATCGGCCTCGTCATGGCCCATCGTCATCGGACACATCGTCATCAGGAAACCCATCGTCATCAGGAACCCAGAGAGAGAGAGCATCGTCATCAGAACACCATCGTCATAGGAACCCATCGTCATCAGGAACACATCGTCATCAGGAACCCATCGTCATCAGGAACCCATCGTCATCAGGAACCCATCGTCATTGTTTTTGGTTCGTCGTAACGCTGAATTGAATGAATAACATTTTAAGCTTCTTATCCTTCACAAGGACCACCTTAACCTCTACACCGCCTATATTTCTGGGGTTTATCAGGCAAACCAGTAAAAATGTCGCGCCTCTTTGCGGCGCTAAATCACATGTACATATGTAATATAACAGGAAAATCCACATTTAAAATGCTAAAGGAGTTTAAATACACGCAGAAAGTGGGAGCACATCTTTTTCGTCATTTCAACCGACTCCCTATTAACAAATTATCGGCGACGTCCCTGCGTACAGTTGAAGATGGGCTGCTGACACACTTCCTATCCGGTCCCCGGTCAGCAACTTCCTCGCTGACGGCTTGCTTTCCCTCGCCCCGCTCAACATTTTTGTTAAATATTCCACTGGAAAACCAATAAAAAACCAACCAACCCAAAAATCCAGCCATGCACCTATGGATATAGTACGTTGGGAATAATAACGTTTCATTGATGTCATGGCATGCCATTTTTGGTGTAAAAACGACAAATGTTTGACAAATCGTAAAAAATCGAGTTTGAATGCAAATTGCAAATTTAAAAATCAAAAAAGAAAGGAACTTACATTTTCTTTAAAATTGTCATCTTACATTTGCGGTATTTTTGGTTTTAACCCCCAAAACTCAACAAAATCGTTTTACTTCAGGGGGAAAATACACGGCACCCCCTCAGGTGCCAAAAGAGGCGCCCCTGGGCCTGCAGCCCACCCGCTCAATGAAAATCCTGGATCCACCACTGCAGGAAACAATTGTAATAACATAATATTTTGCACCACAAGCGGCGTACATTTGACAAACTTTGAGAAGGTGGGAATGTCCCTTTAAGTTTTCAGAGCCCCTCTGATCTGTCCAGATGCCCCCAAGCCTTCTAAGGGGCCCTTCTGACCTGGAAAGGAACTGCACTGGCTGCTTTGTCATCTTGCCGACATGCTCAGAGAGCCTTCCGACCTGCCCAGGGGCCCCTTTGTACTGGCTATGGGCCACTTCGACGTGTTCAGGGGGCCCTCTGATCTGCTTAGGGGCCCTTTAGGTCTGGTCAAGGGCCCCTCTAACCTGCACAGGGGTCCTTTCAACTTTCCACGGCCCTTTGGTCTGTCCAGGGGCCC
>VOPJ01014523.1:316368-336368 GCA_014673585.1 Semibalanus balanoides | reverse complement strand
TCTAAAACCTATCGTTCGCCGTGACCATCATTAAACTTGACTTTGTTTCCCGAAATGCATTTATTTGTGAAAACCACGGCGTGACGGAACCTCACTTAACCTTGATAAAATTTGATTTGTCGTATATAATGCCATTCAAATCGACGGTATCATTTAAAACATTCCATACCTAGTTTTCTCTTTTCTACCTCTTATCTAATGATTCGAAACGAACAGTAAATAAATAATTTAAAACTCACAAAAAACTTGCAAATATCGTAGACAACGCATATAAACATTATCAATGGTCTGAAAGTGTTCCAAACACTCTATACGCGCTCCTTCACAGTGCACTCACACGTCATTACATGTCAGTCCATTGCCACAGCTTCGTAATCAATACCAGATACAGCGTCCCAATAAAAAACATACTCTGTATTTTAGCTCGTGCTTTAATTTGAACGTTACAATTTTTTCGAAACTTGTCATGTTCATAGTTTGGAATGTGGCAAAACCGATGAACACAGAAATAAGTATTTTGAGATGTTTTCTGATATTGAAAAGGCGTTTTGTGTGGAAGCTTACATTTCAGAAGCCTCCCAAATATTGACAAAATATTGAGATTGAATTTCGACACTTTTATTAACCCGCGCTTGATCGGGGGGGGGGAATATTGCCCCCCTGCCGTTTATTGGCGATAACTCACAAACCATTTAATATTTCGACCTGAAACTTGCAGTACCTTCATGCACATCAATTTTACATCTGTTGGAAAAATTTGGAAATGTTTCAAATTTTTGGGGATTATATAATATATATACACCGTTTTATGACGTCACGTTTCTTGAATTTAGCGACAAAATCACTCAAGTTTTAAGCAGCTGCAAAATAGTTACATTTAATGATAAACTACAATAAAAAAGCGGAAGATAGCAAATTGCATGTAGTATAAAACTGCAATATCAAAATGCCAATATTTTGATTTTTACCCAACTTTTTATATTTTTTCATTTTTTCACCGTTTTTTCACATCAAAACCCTGAATATATGTGAAAGAGTGGTGTTCAAGCAGCATACAAACCAAATTGCATTGTTTGTTTATTGGGGCTTTAGGGCGCGTCGACTGCTAAGGTCACTTTGCGCCCATAAAAAAAAAAAATCAAAAGAATATCACCATTTTTGACTTAGTGATAGCCGAGCACAACGAACTATGCCCGAATTAGTAATGAAATCACAAAAACTTTGAAAAGTTGTGAAAAGGGAGAAATTTAGAGATAAACTGGAATTGAACAAAATCCGACAGACATAAGAATATTATAAACAAAAACAAAAATATATATATTTTTTTTTAATTTTATATATTTTTGGGCGAGAAATATAAAAACTATATATTTATGTTAAAGAAAAGTGTTACAACAAACTAATAATATAGCCAAGTTCAATAAAGAGCACCATCGTTTACTAAGAAAGTCCTAAGAATTGGTAATGACGACGTTAATTGTTTTAAATTGTGTTTTTTGTTCTGCAATTTGAACAAGATCAGACCAAATACATTTCCCAGCAATCGTAATTCTGAGATTAACTGTTTAAAAAATTATGCCACCCTTTATGTTAATTATCAATTTAAAACATTTGGACCTCATTGTACCTGAATTTGACCTCAGCTTGACACTTACTCATTTACATGAGCTCCGATGGTGCCCTTGATCTATCGACTATCGATTTATACGTAATAAAACAGACCCAATTAAAAACATGAGTCGCATGACTTTCAAAAATCTGTTTCAGATAGTGACCTTTTGTGACCTGATCTTGACCTTGACCTTTGCAAAAAAAAAATACTTTTTGCTCATGCGGGACCTTTGGAAAATCATGGTTGCAATCGAAGACTGGATGGAAAGTATGGTCCATAAACTAAAATGTCTCGATTTTGACCTTTGACCTGACCTTGACCTGATATGCAACCTTTATTAAAAAAAAAAAAATCGATCATGCTTGAGATGCGTCTCGATGAGAGATTTTGAACTCCTCCTTGCGCGTCTACGATCAACGGTTCCGGAGATAACGAGGTGAAATATTCCCCACCGACCACGGTCAATGGCGTTCGGATAAGACCCCGGTCAAGCGCGGGTTAAGATACTGGCTAAGATACGAGCGTGATTTTTTCACGACTCGTGGGCCTTGTGGTTCCACAGATCGCATTCAATTTTGGGTCAAATACGATCAACGGTGCGCCGTCGGCGCTTGCGCGCGCGCGCCATTCGTTTAATCACGGATTATTGTATAACGGATGGGATTCTCGACGAATTTGGGGACTATTTGGCACCCTGGCGGCAGACGGCCTGAAATAAAACGACATAGGATGGCGGCGAGTTTCCCAGCGTCCGCTGTACTATCGTACTGATGATGATTTGGGCTTAAGGGCGCCTCAACTCAATGGTTATGTGGCGCCCATGTACTATCGTACTCATTTTCCCGTGGCTCTCTGCGTGATTTACGCAAATATCCGCTTGTTTGAGACGCTGAAAGTATGTGATTCGCTTTCACGCCACCTTGCAGTATCATGAAGTCCATTGGATTAAATTAAATATGCGTCTGGTTTTGTCTTGTAGGGAAGGTAAAACGCAGCTGGAGTGGTGGACCTGTGGTTTGCGGGTCGTTCGCTTGTGCACTGTAGTTCGAATGGCCCCTAGCCAGCACAAAGGGCTCCTGGGAAGGTCGTAGGGGCCCCTGGGCAGGTCAGAGGGGCCCCTGGGAAGGTCTGAGAGGCCCTTGGGCAGGTTGGCGGGGCCCTGAGCATGTCGGTAGGGCGAAAAAGCAGCCAGCCCAGTTACTTACCAGGTCGAAAGGGCGCCTGAGCAGGCTGGAAAGGCCCCTAAGCCCAGACCAGGAGGGCCCCTGAAGAAGTTTCAAAGGGCCCCTGTGCCAAGAGTTCAGAGTGGCCACTGACCAGACCAAAAGGGCCCCCTGACGGGTCAGAAGGGACCGTACAACATGTCAATATGGCCCTAGCCAGTACGGAGGGAGCGGAGACCTTTTCATCCGTTCTACTGGCCCTTTCAAACGCGTCGAGAATTGACCCTTTGCAAACGCTCAGGAATGAGCCCTTTCGAACCCCGACCCCGGTTGAAATCCTGGCAAGGTAGGTGTAAGGGACCCCCCCCCCCCCCCCGATGGCAGTGGCGTCCTAGAAGCGCCGCCAAAGACACCAGTGATCAGGGACCCCAGTGTCACTGTGAGACGTAGCGCGCAAGGTACCGGTCTATGCTAGAAAGTGTCTGACAACGATGTGTAGCATGATCACATGGTGATTTTGCCTGCAAACCATGAGAAGAATAGGCGCTTGCGTGGTCTTTTTTCCAATCCCGCTAAGCCTTAGTGGACGGGCGCTCAGCGCGATCTCCTATGTCGAATTATTTCACCCGATCATCCGCTAGAGGCGCTAGCATCGGCCGGTGGTCACGAACATCAAAGTGCCGACACGGAGTTTGATGATGATTGGGGTTTAAGGGCGGGCCGACAACTAAGGTCATATGCCGCCCAACCGACACGGAGTTTCCAATCCGTTGTACAATAATCCGTGGTTTAATATAGGAAACAAAAATTCAGAAATCGAGAAAAACGGGCAGCCTCCGCGTGGATCCCAGCCGATAGCTTGGCAACCGAGAGTCGCAGCGGCATGCGATCAACACGCTCCGATAGAGAATAGATTAGCCTGGCGTATTACGTGGCGTTCAGACCGAAACACGTGTCACGCGGAAAGTAATGACCATTAACATAACACAATTTTAATTTTCAGAAAGTGCTCAGAAACTATTGGACATAAAACGTTGAACCACTTTGCACCACTTGTTTACTTTGCAGGGCAATATACCGTCTTCAAATTATTCCTGCAACGCAAAGCTGTTCGATAAATAATTAGGCAGATTGCCAGGCGTTTGAATTGAAACTCAATATTTTGACAGTTTTTGGGAGGCTTCTGAAATATAGCCTTCAACACAACACGCCTTTTCAATATCTGGAAACATCTCAAAGGACTTAATTATGTGTTCATCGGTTTTGCCACATTCCAAACTATGAACACAAGTTTCAAAAAAAAAAATGGCAAGTGCATAGTAACCTACCATTGGCTGGGGGGCGAAAAACGCCCCCCCCCCGCAGGGATTTTCACAATAGCTCACAAACGAAAAGCACTATCAACACCGAACTTCAGGTACCTTATCCTATATCAATTTGACGTCTTCATTGCACAAATTGAGAAAAAAAATCGTCGATTTCTTTTTCGAGTTATATAAAATTTAGTGACGTCACTACACACGACTTTGACGCAAATATCAGCTAAGCTCTAACAGGCTGTACAAAGACCATTCCTTAATTAAGCAAAATGCAATTCAAAAACGTCAAAAGATAGCAAATGACAAGGGGTAGAAAATGACAATCTCGAATTTTCGGACCCCCCCATTTTTTAAATGCACAAAAAATCAACATTTTAAAAATATTTTCAAAAAACGGAATATATGTAAGAGAACCACATATGTACAATACCCAAACTGAATTTCAAAGCAATATCTGTATTTTTGAAACATTGATTGCTTCCTAAGTATGAGTATTGGGTAACCTCATGACGTAATTTTTTTAAAATAAGCTTTGGGGGCTTTATCCACCAGATACATAAAAATAAATGATACCACTGTATTGCTTAGATAAAACTGGATACGAAAATGCATTTTGTATTTATATTTATCCATTTCCAATTTTGACCTTTTATGAACTGACCTTGACCTTATATCGAGTCAGGTGTGCAAATGGCTGCTATAATCGAGTTATATGTATACGATAACCCATAAAACATGTGTCGCATGATCTTTTGCCAATAGTGACCTGATTTGACCTGATCTTGACCTTGACCTTAGCTTACAATTTCACTTTTGCTCATACATGAGATGCATCATACCTTTGAGAGCACTTTGTACGATAATAGTCTCAATATACGGCTTTGGATGGGAAGTATGGCCCAACAATTTAAATATCTAACGTTTGACCTTTGACCTGACTGTGACCTGACATGTGACCTAATTTATCGAATATTTCTCGTATGCTTCTAGATTCGATCTCATGGAGAGCTTTCGATTGCCGTCTTGCGCGTCTCGCTGCGGTTATTGGATCGGAAGATAACGAGGGGGGCGTTTTTCGCCCCCAGCCAATGCCGGGTTTAAGCACGAGCTAAAATACATGTTTTTTTTGGGGGTACACTCTGTACATAGTATAAATTTAGTACACCAACCATACTTACCCATGCATGGGCAGAACAGGATGTAACCACACTTATCCACTTGATGTTTTGAACTGTTCTCACTGTCTGAAACCACAAAGGTCAAACAAAGAAGTGCATTGATCACTAAGATCAATTGTTTCATTGTTGATGCCAGTTGATTGTTGTTTCACCAAGCCAATACCTGAAAAAGTTAACAATATGCAAATGTTAGAAACCCAGTGGCTCCGGGGGTCAGAAGAGTAACCGTTTTTCCATTTCTTTCTTCAACTTGGAAGTTTTGTTCCATGAAAACATTGACTGTATTTTTATTTATTTTTAGTTTGTGGGTGCAAACAGCTGACAAGCAAGTGCGTAGCCAAGGGGGCCGAGAGGGTCATGGCCCCCTCCTGGAGGCCAGACGGGCCCCTCTGGCGACCAAGCGAGGGCCCCCTGGGGCCGAAGACCCCAGCGTTTTGAATAGTGCCAGGGGCCCGCAAAACACCTTACGTCGCATAAAAGAATGCCTACAAACCTACAAATCGTAAGACGAAAAAACATTTGCTTGTCTGTTAAGGACATGTTTATGTAAATACATAGACAAGGGCCCCAGCCAATGTAGAGAGGGCTCTCTGCCAGCTTTAACAGGGCCCTGCTGAACTACAGATGGCCCCCTGCCGGTTATCCCCTCTGTCAGCCTTTAGAGGGCCCTCTGTCGGCCTGTAGAGGGCCCTGCCGATCTGAAGATCGTCATGCCAATCTGTAGAGAGCCTCTGTCGGTATTTAGAGGGCCCTGTCGACCTGCAGAGGACCCTCTTCCAGCCTTTAGGGGCCCTGTCGATCGGCACTGTCCCAGCCAATCTGTAGAGGGCCCTCTGCTAGCCTTTAGAGGGCTCTGTCGATCTTTCGAGGAACCTTGGCCGGCCTTTAACCCGCGCCCCACTGAGGGGGGGGGGTGTTTGAACAAACACTCCCCCTGCGGTTTTATCGAGATGATGAAAAACGGCGGCGCGTAGCGCCATCAAATTTAGCATAACTTATCATTGATCCTTTCCGCACATTTTGAGAAAATTCAAATATCGTGTCGGATTAGGCCAGGTTACCAGGTCAGGTCGAGTGACCCCACCTCCCAAAAAGCTTGCGGTCGTGCCATGACCACAGTTTATCTACAAATGTGTATCTCGGATTTGTTTATATCGGTGACCTCATTGTAAGTCGATGGAGAAATATTCAAATGCTTCCTTTTTCGAGGTTATCAGTCCAATTCATTCTGGATAATATTATCATAGAATATTATGTATGATCCAAGTGCATGTTGTGTTCAGTGACCCATACGGGGTCATCTGAGGTCATCCTAGGTCACCAACACTTTTTCGCCAATAACTCTGGACATAATGCAGATAGAGAAGTGCAACATACACCAATGTGTTTGTCTCGTCGAGCCACGTCTCCTGATATGCAGCATGACCTACTTTGGTCAAACTTGACCTTGACCTGAGGTCATATTTTCAAGGTGACCTAACATGGTTACAAATACATTATTTCAAAGCGCCTTGACGAGACAAACATGATCGCGTAAGCAGTGTTTCGTTATCTTTAAAAAGGTAAAAAGTTATCAGCAGACATATTTTTGCAAAAAAACAGCATTTTTGACTTGTATGGCCTCTAGAGCGTAAACTATTGAACTAAGGTCAAATTTGATGAAAAATCGTTCAATGCAAATTTAAATGGTTATCGATTGCTTAATTACGTTTGTGTCTACCTAGCATAGTTCCCGAGATATATGGGATTTTCTGAGGTGAAGTCCTTAAACTCGAAAATTTGACCTTCGATGACCTCTGGTGACCTGAATTTTGACCTGAGCGAAAACAAATTTGAAATTTGTTCGAAATGATTTTTGACGTTTCAAATCGCGTGTTTTTTTCTACGTGCCATAGGAGCCGAGTTAGTTAGTGTGTTCAACCCCCCCCCCCACAGTCGGGGGGCGAGAAATGCAGAGGCCAAGTGGGGCGCGGGTTAAAGGGCTCTACTAGCATGTAGAGGGCCCTGTCTCCCTTTAGAGGGCCATGCCTTCCTGTAAAGGGACCTCTTCCAGCCTTTAGGGGCCCTGTCGATCTGCAGAGTGTCCCAGCCAGGGGGAGCGAGGGGAAATTGCCCCTCCCCCTTGGTCACAGGTGGCCCACGAAATTCGCCCATATACCATTTGCATTAGCTAAATGGCTTTCAAAATGCCACAGAGGAGCCCTCGAACCAGGCGAGGGGGTCACTCTGGTGCATGTTAAGGGCCCTCAGAACCCACCCAGGACCCCCAAAAATGCACAAGGGCCTCTCCAGCATGTCCAGCGCCCATTAAGTCCACTTAGGGGCCCACAAACCTGTCCAGAGGCCTCTCGCGCATTTCCAGAGCCCTTTGAGCCCACTCAGGAGCCTAAAACCCTGCCCAGGGGCATCTTGGGCATATCCAGGGGTCCATTGCGCCCTCCCATGGGCCCCAAAAAACTGCCCAGGGGCCTCTCAAGCATGCTCAAGGACCCATTGAACCCACTCGGGGCCCAAAAAAACTGTCCAGGGCATCTCGAACATTTTCAGGGGCCATTAGAGTCTGTTCGGGGGCCTCTCGAGCTTGCCCTGGGGCCCATTGAGTCTGTTCGACAAAGCAGCCAGCGCAGTCCCTTGTCAGGTCGTAAGGGCCCCTGAGCAGGCTGGAGGTACCCCTGGGAAGTTCTAAGGGCCCCTGTACAGGAGAGAGGTGTCCCTGACCAGACCGAAAGGGTCCCTGGGCGAGTCAGAAGGGCCCCTGAACATGCCGAATGGGCCCCTATTCAGAATGGAGGGGTCCCTGGGCAGGTCGGAGGACCCTCTGAGCATGTCGGCAAGGCGACAAATATTATATATATATAGCTATAATATATATATATTATATATATAAATATATATTATAATATATATATCCCCTAATCCACACCATGTCCTTTGGAGGATCCCAGATGAGTCCCTGAACAGGTCGGGAAGGCATTAAAAAGGTCGGAGAGGACCCTAGACGATCTGAAGGAACCCTGGACCTTTCAACAGAATGCAGTTGTCCACGGAATAAAACTCAAAATTTTCACGCCGCTCCGCGGCGCAATTT
Organism: Semibalanus balanoides; assembly: GCA_014673585.1. Classification (NCBI taxonomy): domain Eukaryota; kingdom Metazoa; phylum Arthropoda; class Thecostraca; order Balanomorpha; family Balanidae; genus Semibalanus; species Semibalanus balanoides. The sequence goes on along the minus strand of VOPJ01014523.1, from coordinate 328,008 downwards.
AATTACAAATTAGATTATATGCGGGTTCACAAATCATGCTATTTCAGGGCACATGTATGTGTTATATTGCTACTTTCCTAAAGGATTGTGCAAAATAGTTATCACTAGTGCTACTGATAACCCGTCCGCTCCGCTGGACGATCTATGCATACAGACTGCATTTTTACGTTTTTGATTCGTCATATTACCGAGGTACCTACTCACCCGTCAAAAGATCGTGGTTTGTGACTTAAAGACTTTTCAATTCGGTGCGAACGGCTTTATTTTCTGCGTTTACTGCTAAACCCCTTATCCGTGCTATAGGTGTCGCTGTAGTGCCCATTTATAAAATATTATATATATATATATATATATATATATATATATATATATATATATATATATATATCATGGTCTTTAATATATGAAAAGGACAAGTACAAAAATGAAAAATAATAGGCGTACCCAGGGATGAAAAATTGGAGGACTTAATATGTGCTGTTCGTGAGTGTTTAGGACGTTTTTCTTTTTAATAAATTTAGTCCGCATATTTTGTATGGATGGCTTTCCGAGGTCAGGACCCGCGCTAAGCAGAGCTTGTTGCACTGGTCCGACCTCACCACCCGATCGGCAAATTCCTGTGGCGGCAGAATTTTAGAGACGAAGTTTTGCCCAATTATACTGACATGGACACGGTCCGCCCCGCTCGCTAACACGTCACCCTGGCCTTGAGTGCGACCGCTGCCACCGGCCGCAGGCATCCCAGTCAGGAGCAAAATATTGAGCGCAACCGAGCGACTCGACCCAGCTGCCACTACTGGGATAGGTCAGAAGACCAGCGCTCTCCCACTGAGCTACAGGGGCGAAATGACGCGTGTTCTGTAGGACGATAGGAACGTCACATGTGGACATTGTTGCTGTAATTTGTTAAAGGGAAATAATCACCTTTCTTTTTTGTTAGCACCAATTTCTTTGGCCTCTGTGATGGTATAGCAACGATTTAATTTAAATTTAAGAATTAAATAAAAATAATCCCTCATTCAATGTTTAAAGTTTTAACAAACTAAAATAAAGAAAATATACTTCTTTCGAAACTCATGAGCATATCGTATCATATCGTATCATTTATTTCGGCAAATCCACGCAATGGTGGCTCTTCCTTGCCTTTCGTCAGATTATAAAATACATTCGACAGGGAACACATTGCCAACATTAGACACACAAACAGGTTAAAATGAGCATGATAAAAACGACAGAGACAATGACAATGTGATGGTAAGAAAAAGGATCGCTCAGTCACCTGCATCCAGTAAAAGTCGTTTGAGAGCGCGATGGAAACATGCGACTGACATTTTCGGCGCATTTCCACTGGAGCGCGTGTGTACCCATAGATCCACGATACACGAACCGGCGCCTCCCAGCCTCGGTCCTGACAGATGGCAGACGCAGAATCGTCATCCTGGACGCGCTTTCTCCTAACTCGTGCTCGCGGTTTGTTTGGATGGAGTTTGAAATAGACACTGGTGCATGATGCAGGCGAATTTTGTGGAGTTAGTGCGAGCGTGTTTATTTTTACAAAGATCCTCCGCACCAAGCCACCCAGTGCCGCCCGGACGTCCGCCGACTGGCTAAACCTTTTCGTCTCCCCGATATCACCGTGCGGCAAAGTTTAAACACCTTTTGAAACCTTGACGAGGTTCTGTTCGGCTACCATTACCGTACACGGGGAGGCAGTTACGCGACGCGGACAGCACCAGTGCGTCTACGATGGTGGGGAGGGATTCTCGGCCGGAAGTAATGACGACACATGCGACAGACCAATGGGAGTCCCGAAGCATGCGCGTACATTTCTTGCACATTGGGCGTCCCATGAGAGGTGGCGATCGAAGATCACCCCGAGATTTTTAACTTCTGAGAGGGTGTATAGTACGCTCGCGAATTTCACGCCGAAAGTGTCATGTTTTCCGCAAATTGGCTTCTGCTGCCAAAAGTTATCAGCTGAGTTTCGGGGTTGACCTTAAGAGATTTGCGCGAACCAAAGTCGAGAGGGAAGTGGCCTGTTCCAATGCGCTCTGTCAGGTCTGCTAGGGCGGTTCTTATTGCCGCAGGACATTGACCTGGGTGTCGTCCGCGTACTGGACAACGGTAGCACCCGGCACGAACAGGCTGAGGTCGTTAGAAAAAATTGTATACAAAAGGGGTCCTAGGGCCGAACCTTGGAACACGCCCATGTTGTTTGGAAGCGGATTTGAAATCTGCCTGTTGCCAGAGACGTCAGTAAAGCTGACGCTCTGTGTGTGGTTCTGCAAGGTACGCCTCAAACCATGCAGTGTTCCAACACACGGTAGGAAGCTTAACGAGAAGTTTAGAGTTGATCTATTAGACATCGAAGCATTTGTTAGATCAAGCAGGCAGAGAGAAGAAGCGAGTTTTGGTTCTGATCATTAGCCAGGAGCACGCGTCGGGACATTGTAACCAGAGCGTTATCGGTGGAATGACGTGTGCGAAAGCCATGTTGGGTATCAGAAAGGAGGTGATTGACGGTAAGGTAAGAGTAAAGCGGGGCATGCACAAGGCGCTCAACTATTTTGGAATGACAGGGATTAATGGATAAAGGATCTGAAGTTGATAGGATTCGGAGGATCACCGGGATTTGTGGATAGGACGAGAGTGAATGCTTTCCCTCGTCGGGGATATCACAGCGGCCGAGGCACGGAGTCACAATTGTGGAAGCAGAGCTGGACCAATTACAGGCATGCACATCTTAATCACACCGGACACAGATCCCATCCAGGCCGCAGGCGGGGGTGCCAGGCATACTCAATACAATGCAGTTCAGCTTCTCTAGTGTTTGTCCATCACTATTGAAGCGCGCCATATCTGGCGCCGGTGTTTCGAATTTGTTCGACGCTGGACAATGTCCCTGCAACAAAATCGCCGCCCACTAAAATGTCCTCGCTGATTCCAAGTTGATTTCTGATTGAGTGGCCAATGTTTATTGTTTTGTCGAGTAGTTTGAGGAAAAAACTACTGTGGCTGCCATGATGATAAAAACCATGGTTGTTAACAGCCAGATACAAAGTTATACAAAGCTTGTAATGCGGACAATTCATGAAACAATTTCAAAACCAGGTACAATTTGGCCGCCAAAGGGGTCCAAGTTAAACTGATAATTTGGTTTCCTTGTTTATTCAATGGCTATCAAATGTATAGTATCGCCGGTCATATTATCGAAACAAGCAGGGTTCAAACTATTTCCACTCTTTCCACTCCCTTGCTCCCTTGCGTTTTTCCACTCCCTTGCGTAAGAAAACAATACGGGAAAAGCCCGCAGTTTGATGAGATCCACAAGTACTTGCAAGCAGCCGGCAAGTACCGGTCATTGAAAGCGTGGAACGCTTATCAACTTTAACTTTACATATCCCTAGGTAGAAATGTTTTTATGCAAAACGTGATGAATTTACATTACATTTTGGTCTCATCTGTCGATTTCAAGTGTTAACTCCATTTTTGTGTGGAAAAAGGTGATTATTTCCCTTTAAATGTAACATATTGCGCATAGGCGGATCCAGGTAAACAACGTGGTGGGCACCATGTGCGGAACGCCTTTTATAATCTTACTTTTTAAGTTTGGCCTAAATTGACGGAGGACATCACCTCCCATTGTATGTACCTGAGTGCACCTCTGAAAACAAATCGCTTCAGTCCCTTTTTTATCATGCTTCCAAAAGCAACAGTTCCTTTAACCGAGCCAACTTAGAACCGACGGGGGGCAGATACCCCCCTCCCAGAAATCTCGAAAACTACGCAAGGTAGCGAGAAGCGGAAAACGGCATGAGGTAGGCCGTGACGAGTACTGGAGAAAGTACTCGACTATTTTTTTATTAGGTCAACATTGAGGTCACCAGAGGTCAAATCATGTAAAAAAAATCATATTTCGAGTAAATTGAGCATCGCTTCACATCATCCGGGCTAGCTCAATAATTAAGACAGCTAGGCTATGAGCATTCCAAAAAGGCCTGAAATGTCCTAGAAACGCTCTTTATGCAACATGCCCTCATGTTTGAGATAGGGTCAATAGTTTAGGCTCCAGAGGTCAGCAAAGGTCAAAATGCATAATTGCATGGAAGTGTTTTGCTTATAACTTTTTATTTATAAAAGCTAGAGCAACGACTTTGCCATCATCGTGTTTATATCATCACTGCACAGTGCACATCAAATCATATATCGTATGACATAGCTAGGTCAAACTAAAAAAAATTGACCTGACCTGAGGTCATGTCAAGGTCAAGTCAAATTTTATATCAATCGATGGAGGTCGACAAGAGAAACGGAATGGTTAAAATCATAGCACTCTACCTCACGTAGAAGATGATTTATTGTGCAAAAAACATATGCCCTTGGGACACATTGGATTTGACCTTAAAGAGGTCACGGAAGAAAATTACAACATGCATTATTCTGCTTAGCTCCCAAATAAGGATAAGGATGAAAACTGACCATATTTAGCCAGGTTTTGTTCGATTGGTGCGCATTTCAATTTTCTCCCATAGACTTATAATGGGAGGTCACAAAATTGTCATGACCTCAGGTCACCGATATGAAACATCCGAGATATACGAACTGTAGATACCCATCAGGGTGTTTGGTTCACCACTGTGGCCTCGGCAAGATGTCAAACTTCCAAAAACGTGACTTGAGGTCAGGTCATTTAATGTGACCTGACAACGTGACCTTGTAAGTTAAGAGGTCAAAACACTGAGAAAGTGTGGGTAATTGATGCCCAAACAGTTGTGCAAAATTTGGCAGCGCTACGCGCCACCGTTTTTTCGCTACTCCTGAAAAACCTCTGGGGGAGAGGCGAATATCCCGCCCCCCCCCCCCGTCGGTGCGCAGGTTAAGTAACTTAAAGGAAATAGTTCACCTTGGATTGTGTTTTTTTCTTTTCAAAGAAGATTTGATTTATATTTTTTTAATACAAACTGCTTTTTCATAAATTGTCAACATAGTCATAAGCTTTGCGCCGATTCAGGAAGAATTGAGTGTAAATTATTCATTTTAATCAAACTATATGCATACTCTGCAACTTATAACAAAAGAATCAAATGGCTCAGCCAATCAGATTCGACAGTAGTCGCATAAGATCACTGAATAGCCTCCCGAAGCCCCACATTCTTGACATCCTTTGTTTATGGCCAACATTCCTTCGACAAAAAGTCAAATATTTTCAGCTGGAGAGCCTTTCAGTCCAGAAAACTTGAAGTTAGGGTTTTTCAACGCATGCTACAAAACTGCTATTGCAGTTCAAAACCCATGTTGAAGGTGAACTATTCCCTTTAATATGTTGCTGTAGTGCTAGTGGTCAGACATACAAAATATCAATATTAAACCACATAACAATGTCAGAGATAATAAATCTACTTAGTAATTTGCATAACGCAGAGCAACCACCTGCACAAACGTCAAACACTTTTTACTTCAGTCCAATTTGTAAAGCTTCATTTGGTTTGGGAAAGTGAATAGTAGGAGAACTGAGGATATTAAACATGTATGGGAAAAATGCTGGTCATTTTTACACTACTCACAAAACACATCACATTCCTCAATATTTAAGTTAACCACTGCCTCTTCAGGATGATATCACAAAAACTGGCCAAAACAAGTCTTAGGGACTAAATTGTATTTTTCATCATACTCTTATGCTCACTAAAGCAGCGCAATTACAAAAAAAAATAAATCATAATAATATAAAAAAACGGTTTGCAATTTCCACATGCCACTAGATAATATGGCAGCGATTAAGCGCCAAATTCAGCACAGTTCCGACATTTCCGTATTTGTAAACAACACTTTACAGGGAGTACCTTAAAACAATGTAAGCAATCTGATACAAAAAAAAACTCTGTTGGAGAAAACTTAATCAATGGTTAAAGCGAAAAATCCTTTGGAAAAATCCGCAATCCCTTTAGAACAATTATTTCGGTTATGCCTATTAATGAGTTTAATTCAGGCATAATAATACTTTTTCTGACATTACACATTTTGACAGAATGTTTGAGCGATCATTTTCCATAGTTGCACAAAGCTGCAATTATTTTTTTACGTAGTGGTGGCAGACTCGTCAGGCTCATTGGCTGGAAGAAAACTGAACTTTGAGCGATGATATAAGCCAATGGGCGCAAATTGCAAAAAACCGACTTCATGGTGCTTATCAAATCCGGTTGTTCTTTAAAGGGAGTGTGCCTACTCTTTTGAAATGTTGAATATATTTTTCTTACGGTAAGAAGCTATTGGTTTGATCATTGGTTATGATAAAATTCACGTCTGGAGCCCCTTTAGTTGAATTTTTACTTATATCTGTTTCTGCATTTGTTTGGTTTCAAAAGACTCATAAACGAACGGTCAAATAACAGAGTAACGGAAAATGTTACCTATAATGGCGCACCCAAAGACAATAAACAAACCTATACGAGCATGTATGGGTTTGTTCTATAGAGTTCAGTGGTTGTTTATTATTATTGAAGGCACTGTTGGGCAGCTGCTCGTATCAGTGCTCACAAGTGTTCTATTGGCCGAGAGCTACAATAATGCTAGCGTTGTAATTTAAGAGGCAAACGCTCTAGTAGCGAAAGCTCTCTGGCGACTATGATAATTAAGTACTGCCAGTTATGTGATTGGCGACTGGGATATCTCAGCAACTAAAGTGATTCTGGGGAAATGAGACATGGCTAAATTCAGAAAAATATGTCTACAGACTAGTGTCAACAACTCCACATGGACCAATGTGGTAGGCCACACTCCCTTTGAACCATTAACAATTTTACATTGAACGGACAGAGTCCCTTTAACCCACGAGTCACTGGGGGGGGGCTTTTAGCCCCCCTGAGAATATCTGGAATTATCGCACGAAATAATGCAAGCTTCCAACGCCAAAATTAGAACCTGACCGGGCATCTTGGGACACCACCTTGTTAGAACATTTTGTTTTAAATTTCGTCAGATTTTTTTGTGAGTAAAGCAAAGTTAGTGGACGTCACTACACACGATTTTGACACCAAAATCAGCTAAACTTTAGGAGGCCGTACAAATGCCATGTAGTAGACAAAATGAAATCCAAAATTGTGAGAAGATAGCAAATGTCAAGGGCTACAATATGGCTATCTCGGATTTTTGAAGAAAAAAGTGGTTTTTGATCCCCAAATTTTCTAAAATTTACTTTTTTGGAAAAAATGACAAAAAATCAAAACTTTTTAAGATATTAAAAAACCGGAATATTTGTAAAATAACTAAACATATTCAACCACTATACCAAATTTCAAAATGAAATCTGTATTTTTGACTGAGTGATGACATCTAAGGTATGGGTAACTCGTGACATCAAATTATGATTTTTTTCCTTTTTTGACCAGATATAGACAAATAAAGAGCAGCACTGTATTTCTGAGGCAAAACCGGTTACAAAAATATATTTGATTTTATTGTTTATTATTCAATGGAGTATATGCACGTTGTGAGAAAAATACACCAAACGAAAGAGGAATTATTGCTAGTTCTTTAAAATAATAATATTTTTCATAAACTACTCCCTTCTTTCTTACAATAAGGCAAACTATTTGGCGAAGCAAGAAGGGCAGTGTACCTACTTGAAATGGGACGTTCACAGGCTATGAGTAGCTGACTTCGTAATGCTAAGAGATCTGAATAATTTATTTTAGGGCCTCGATTGTGGAATTGATGTTCAGGACACAAAAATTAAACCATTTAGTTGAGTAAAAAGTAGATGCATATTTTCATTTTGTATCATTTTTTGTCTGCATTAATGTTAGGATTATAAGGAAAACCGAAAACTTTTGGTGAGCTACAAATAAAATAAAGCTGTTACATCCACAAATTACCTAGGCGGACAAAATAAAACGAAGAAGACAGCCAAGAAATAACGTTTTATACATAAATTAAATAGTAAAAAAATGAAACATGCAGGTTAAAACGCAGACATCGTTTTAAGAAATAAAACAAACTATTCAACACATCTGGATGCAGTTGGATATAACTTTTAGTAGCCCATAAGTCTGATTCAGTTATTCTAGTAGTTTGAATTGAGATTATCATTAAATAAGTGAAATAAAATGGAAATATAATATATTCCGAGCTAATCCAGTTGAATTTTTACGCAAAATGACAGCAGGTACTGTCACAATCGTTATCCTGGATGAAGCTCCCATCTCTTCACATTAAGCGGAGCGTGGAAGTTGATAGCCTGTGACGTCACACCGCCTGAAGCGGTGCCTCGCGTAGTACGGTTTTTACGCAAGTGTGCAGTTTTGCCAGCCGCACTTAAATTAATATTTTAAGCATGTTAGGTCTCAGATAAAACAATTAAAGATACCAGCAGATCGAAAAAAGATACTCTTTCTCTGACACATAAACGTTTCCAATATTTTGGTAGACCTGCATATAACTTCCATTGCAAATTTGACCTTTCGTGACATTAATTTGACCCTTTTACTTACCTTAACTTTCGATGTAACATAAGTTCAGGTGTAAAATGAGTATCAAGTTCGATTTCTACACGTTAAAATAGATGGTAAAACATGTGTTGCAGGGACTTTCCGTATGTTTTTTGGGCAAAGTGACCGTTGTGTGACCTGACCTTGACCTTGACATTTGCCAAAAATTCCCTAAGTTAGCTAATCTTTGGATGTGTGTCAATACCTTTGAGAGCACTCTGGGTTGATTCATGTTGCAACGCAAATGCTTTGAATGGAAAATATGGTCTATTAAACTAGATGTAAACTAGAACGGCTAGATTTTGATCTTTGACCTGACCTGTGCACGTCGCCACTGACCTCTAGGCAACACAAAATTTATTTTTCGTCGATGAACTTTCCTGGGCTATCAATTGCCGTTTGATTCAGCACGATGGTGAAATTGGTTCCGAATATACAAGGGGGGCTAAAAAGACCCCCCCCCCCCAGTGACTCGTGTTACAGAAAATACCCCAGTGACATTAAAACATTGGGACAAACATTGGTATGACCCAAGGCCCTAGATACTAGGTAAATCCGTCCGGGGTAGACAGCAAATGGCGTGACGTCAAGGGGCTCCAAAGCGATCTTGACACTGTCACATCCTGGTCCGATTCTTGGCTGATGCCATTCAATGCAGAGAAGTGCGCTACGATTCATATTGGAATCAACCTTGAAAACAACTACCCCTTCGCTGGGGATGGAATGCCCACTGGGGGACGTCCAGTTTCAGAGAAGGACTTGGGCATCCATATTGACACTGACCCAAGTTCCGAAGGCAGCAGCTAGCGCAGCAGCTAAAGTTCATCGCAGATATTGGGATGATACGCAGGTCATTCCAAAAGCATCGCCAGAGTAACACTCCCCTTGCTGTTCAAGACGCTGTTTCAGATTCCACCTTGCCTACGGCTGTTCCATCTGGGGGCCCATTCAACAAAGCTGATTCAGAAGGCAGTCGAACAAGTACAGCGTCGAGCTACGCGACTCATCCCAGAGTTGAGAGACAGACCGTACCCCGAGCGTCTCAAACTGCTGGACCTGCCCTCGCTTTATTATAGAAGACGTCGCAGAGATATGATCAGAACATTCCAAATCATGCACTCTGAGCTGGACCTGCAACCGGAGAGCTTCTTCTCACCAGCACGGCATTCAAGGACAAGAGGACACCAGTGAATATTGAACAAGGAACTGGCCAAATCTTTGCCAAATCAAAAAATTTGTCCGCCCCTGTAGCTCAGTGGGAGAGCGCTGGTCTTCTGACCTATCCCAGTAGTGGCAGCTGGGTTCGAAGTCGCTCGGCGCTCGCTTATTGCTCCTGACTGGGATGGCCTGCGGCCGGTGGCAGCGTCTTCACTCAAGCCAGGTTGACGTCAGCGAGCGGGGCGACCATTCCAGGTATTGTCGGACCGTAAACTTTCGATCTCTAAATTTGCTGCCACAGGAATTGCACGATCGGGTGGTGAGGTCAGGACCAGCGCAACAAGCTCTGCTTAGTGCGGGTTCTGAACTCAGAAAGCCATCCCTACAAAGCATTCAGACTAAAAAAAAAAATCAAAGAGGGTTCGAAGACACTGCTTTGGTGTGAGAGTCGTGAACGACTGGAACACTCTCCCCTCGGACGTCGCCCTAGCCTCATCCTTGAACCAGTTCAAGTCCCGTCTGGATGTCCACTGGGCAGGCATCCGCTTCAATGTCCCTGACTGAGTCAAACTGTACCCAAGCTTGATGAGAACGTGACCATCAGGCCAAGTGGCCTTCTTACTCCTGAATACGTTAAGGTTAAGGTTAAGGGCACATGACATCACACGCTCCCTATTCAAATAGTGTTATATCGGATTGCTTGAACAACCTACCATTTGAATACCTTAGATGCCAGCGGGACAAATTGGGCACCTACTGATAGATCAAAATGCCCTCTACAGCTCGCTCATTGGTCATTTTCTCCTAAAATGCAATAATTAGCCACTAGGAGACCGCAGAGACCCATGCCCATGACGTAATGTTGCCGTGCCAGTCAAACATGTGTTTTCTTTGGTAGACTGAGAAGTGCCACTTCCACACACCTTTCAAGTCTACCAAAGAAATTGCATCTCCCGATTTGGTTACCCCATTGGTAGAAATCAAGCTCTGCCCATTGACGTCATTGGACAGGGTGGACACGTTACAGAGATAGGCGTGACAGGGTGGACACATTACGGAGATAGGCACCTGGGTATGACCAGCAACAGAGCTAACCTTCACTGAAATAAAGATCAAGACAGCTATCAACTTCAAAAAGGAGACCAAAACGAGAGGACAGCCAGCAGGGCAAGGAGCCCCTCGATTTTATAGTAGGCTCCCAAATACACCTAAGTCCAAAGAAAAACATTACATTATAAATGTTGGTGGCAAGCTGTCAATGACTACTCCTTAAGGAGTGATTTAGGTGATTTAGGAGATTTAGGAGTGATTGACTCCTAAACTAGCATCCAGACCATCCTGATATAACTTTTCTTCAAATCACATTTATTTGCTGTAAGAGCTAAAAAAGAAGGTACATAGAATATTTCTTAAATAAATATGGCATTAACTATTTATACAGACCTTGGCATGAACACAGACCTCGGCATGAGCAAGGCCCTATAACCAGAGCAACAGACACAAGTCAACATTCCCCTCTTCAACGAATGCAGAACGAATGGTGCACGTGGATTTGTTCAAGATTTGTTGTTGGAGATTTAAAGCGCGTCAGGGGGCGTGTTTTGAAAATGTAATGTTGCAATAAGTGAAGGCCATAAAAAAGCAGCAGTATCGGGCAATTTTTCGATATATTATTTTCTAGGGTAAAATATCACGGAAGACAGCGGGGGTCCAACTAACCGGCTGTATGGACCAGGGTGATAGAGGACCTCTACACTGAACTCTCTATAGAGTTCAGTGTAGAGGACGTATGGACAATGGCAAGACACTGCTGACGCAGATGATTCAAAACATTACGCGCTGGATAAGCGCCGGCCTTTACTGTAGGCATGGATTACTGACACTACTCGGTAATCCATGCTGTAGGTACCTACGTCTGCCATGGATACGAGAAATACCCTGGATTGGCCACTCAGCGACAAATGTGACCGGCCCAAACGACATACAGGAGACCGGT